>CM074503.1:8740302-8769515 GCA_037389245.1 Oryzias sinensis | reverse complement strand
ACTTATGTTCCAAAGACTACCGCAAAGAGGTGTGGCCGCAAGCGTCTTGCAGCAGAGGGCGGTGGTCACGTGCGTGTCGGGTCTGCCGTGTCAGAGCAAGGAATTGTGGGAAATAATCCCCATTGCCTGCTTTTGTCGAAATTGGGTTGAGCACGGATGTTTGTTCTGCCTAATTCCTTTTCATTTGCCTGTATTACGTTGCTTCACTCTGAGTTATTTCATCTTTTTGTTTTTTTGCACAATAAGTGTGGAGAGGAAATAGGATGAAGACATTCTTAAGAGTCTGATGTGTCAAAATAAAAGCGTTAAGTGTCGGCACCTGAAGCAATTTCAAATTAAAAGCTTCAAGCTTCCTCTTTGAATATCGTAGCACAATATGTGTAACCCATGCATCGGGCACGGCAAATGCCGGCCCCTATGAAGTGCCGCCCTGGGCGACGGCCCACATCGCCCATATCAAAAACCGCCACTGGATGTAGCCACAGCTGCCCTGGGGCAGACTGAAAGTCTACAGCCCCTCTGACCATCACCGGGACATTCATTGTGCAGGATTTTTGCGAGCAGAGATACTCAGACCGGAAACTTCCATCCGTTCTGCGTTTAGCTCAGCCAGGAGACCTGGTCCGTTCTGTGATTTTAGAGTCTTCTCTGAGGCCTTCTCCTGGTGGGACCTGCCCAGAAGGCCTCCACAGGTAGACATCAAAGAGCCATCCAAAAAGATGCTTTAGCTACCCCAACTGGCTTCACTTAATGCGGTGCAACTCTATATTGAGAACTTCTCCCATCTCTAAGGGAGAAAGAACCAAGCTACCCTGCAGAGGAAACTCATTTTAGTTTGACCTGAGCTCTTATCCTTTTGGGAACGACCTAAAGCTCACAGTGTGGGAACATAGATGGAGACGTAAACCGACGGCTTTTCCTTATATCTTTACTGCTAAAGATCTATTCAGCCACTGCATTAGTCCAGCTGCTGCACATATCCACCTGTTACCTCTCAACATGTTCAGGTTACTTAGTTCTGTGACCCATATTTGCTTCTTAAATCAGTGTTGAGCTTCTGAAACCACGTACAGTACAATGGCATGGATCAGTATCTGCTATTGACATTCACGCTACACAGAGCAGAGGGAGGACCGTAAACTGGGACACATTTACAGCTAAAGGTTTTTCATTATCGTTTGTTACTTTTGTCTCTTAAACTGCCAATTCCATAATCTGGTAGTACATGCGTATGCTTAGATAGTTTTTTGAGGACTACTGGAATAAGCGTTGCTTCTCCCTCCTATGTCCTTTCTAGGCATGTTCAGTATTTCCCAGATGAAGAACCGACCAATGATCCTTATTGGTGGGTAACTCAGCTGTACGTACCAACCTGCTGGACTCAGTTCTGCACTGCTCACCTTTATGCTGTATGAATCTAATGTTTTGTCTTTGTTTCTTTCCACAGCAACAGCCAAAGGCTTGCTGCCACCGGCACAGTGGATCGAGAAATTTTCCCCCACTCTTTTCCATTTTAAAAATGACAAATTTCTGTGGATGTCCGCTTCCCCGTCTCATGTATGCCACTCACTCAGGAGACAGAACCTCCGTAAAGAGGCTTTTTTGTCCCTTCCAGGATGCACTACCTTAACTCATGCAGCCCTTCAGATCCGCTCTATAACCTCTTGCAGTGGAAGATCTGAGACATTTCTCAGGAAAGAGAAACCCACGGTGACAAACAGTCTCTGCAGTGAATTCTCAAACTCTGTAGAGCCTGGGACTGGTGTCTTTTTCAGCACCTGTCACTCAAAGACTGAAAAGGTAGAGACTCATACAAATAGATTGAAGCGCTGTTTTCTCAGGAAGCCAGGACTCCCTGTGTTTTGCACCATACTAATGGCTGCCAACTTCAGCTCTACACACTACAGGGTTAGACTGCTGCACAACCAAAGCTCCAAGAGTGGCACCACTGTGCCTTATAGAAACGACCGGCAGAACACTCACCATGAGGCTGAAACCCACTTGACTCACACCGATGCTCAGGGCCGAGCTTGCATGGTGGACGTCGGGGGAAAAACACCAACACGTCGAACAGCTACAGCCTGTGCCACAGTGCTGTTGGGCCCGACGGCCTTCCGCTTACTTCAAGACAACCGGCTGGTTAAAGGAGATGCTCTGACTGTGGCACAGCTGGCAGGCATCATGGCTTCAAAGCAGACATCAGCACTTATTCCACTTTGTCACCCCCTACCTTTGGAGCATGTCTCTGTCGCTTTTGAACTCGATGAGCTTCACAATGCTGTCATCGTCACGACAACATGTCAGACAACAAGTAAGACGGGGGTGGAGATGGAGGCACTGACCTCAGTCTCTGTGGCCGCGCTGACGGTCTATGACATGTGCAAGGCCGTAACGCCTGATATCGTCATCACAGATATAAAGCTAGTCCATAAAACAGGGGGGAAGACAGATTTTCATCACAAAGAATTCAAGAAACCATAAACTAATCCATGTTTTATGTAATTAAATCTGTATTTTTCTACAAACATAAAGGTTAAGTAAAAAATGTCAAATAATAGAAATACAGTTTTGTCTGTAACTACTGGTAATCTTCTGCCAGCAAAGTTTGCTTTTGTTTTATAAAATTAGAAGTTTCTGTCTTCTAATAAGCATTTCCGTAACAAACATACTGTGTTTTGTTGGCAGCTGCTGTTATTAAGACAAGTACAACATGTGTTAAAGATTTCATTTGCCTTCAATAAACACAACTCTTCAGAAGTGTCTTCTTGTATTCAAAATCATGTGTTCATGTTTATCCCCTGAAAGGGGGAGAAAAGGGCTCCAGTCTGAGCTGTTCTCAAGACGGAAGACAGTTATCAGTATCACAATGAATGAACAGAACCAGTGATTTATGAACACTGGTTCACTCTTCATGAACATAATTTCTAGGTACAGTCAGGGCCCAGAGGGGGTCTGTACCAAAACTCAGAGAGAATTAGCTTATCAAACACTGCAACTACATCTTTACATAGTCCGGCAGATGATCTTCATCCAGATGGAGTTGGGGGACGGCTGGGGCGCCAGACGAGCCAGAGACGAGGTACACCGTCAGGTCCAGGAGCAGAGACGAGCCAACTGGAATCTGGAATCACTCCCACCCCACTCCCTAGAGGGGAAAGAGGGGCAATGTATGAATTGTACTGCACTAAACAGGCATGGAGAACTAAATGATAAATAAATGATCAAGAATAGAGGAGAGTAGAAGTAGATACTTACCTGGCAGGGGAGACACCATGATCAAGAAGGTGGTTTGCCCAAGGCGAGGCTCTGTCATTGCACCCTGACCGTGCTGACCCTTGTGAATTCCCCAAATGTGGGAATCTCAACTGCATAATTTGTGGTAGTGGGGGACTGCGTCTGTGCTCTCCCCTGTTTATTTTTTTGGTGGCTGGGTAGCTCGGTTGGTAAGGTGACAAGCTACCATGCAGGAATCCAGGGTTCGATTCCCGGAGGGGAACAAGCAATGGTACTGGGGGGCAATTACCATATCAATGGCGAGCAGTTAACATCACCCAGTGGGGGTCCTTAGGCAAGGCCCTTAACACTACTGCCTCCCGAGCGCGGTTCAGCTGCAGCTCACCGCTCCCCCAGGGGATGGGTCAAATGCGGAGAAGAATTTCCCCATTGAGGGATGAATACAGTATAAATTATTTATTATTATTATAGATGAGAATAGAGGACAGAACCCCAGTGCACCATAGCTTTAAGCTTCTAGCAGCCTAGTAACAACTTTATTGTTGTCATTAAGTTTAATTCAAACATGTTAATAGTAAATTAAATAGTCTCTGATTACTAGCTACTCCGACAATAAGCCGGTCCAAAGAGGAATGTCTTCACTCTAACTTTGAATGTAGAAACTTCCATGAGCTGGGAGTTTATTCCATAAAACAGGAGCTTGGTGGCTAAACGCTCTAACTCCAACTGTACTTTTACTAATTCTAGGAACCACAAGCAGTCCTGCATTTAGTGAGTGAAGTGTTCTGTTTGGATGGTAAGGCCCTATGAGGTCTTTGATACAGGATGGGGTCAGACCATGTAAGGCCTTATACTGTCAGGACCATACATATTTGGACAGAGACACATTCTTTCTATATGCTTGTTTCCATTTCTGTGGGAAAATGCCTTGTTGTAGTGACATCATGCAAAGTTTGATATCATGCCCGGCAAAATTTGGGGTCAAGATGACCATTGACGTGTTCTCCCTACAAAGGTGTATAAAGGTGGAGAAGATTTCATGTAATCCATAGACACCAGTGAAGATCAAAAATCATTGAAGAAAAATGGTCAGCGCACTGTCGAGTGGGGTCCAGATCACCCCACTCTCAACGTTAATGTGTCTAAGATAGCACAAGGGTTAATCTGGTAGTAAATACATATGCTTAGATAGTTTTTTAGAAAACTACTGGAATAAGCGTTGCTTCTCCCTCCTATGTCCTTTCTAGGCATGTTCAATATTTCCCCAGATGAAAAACCGACCAATGATCCTTATTGGTGTGTAACTCAGCTGAACGTACCAACCTGCTGGACTCAGGTTAACGTGCCTAGGATAGCACAAGGGTTAAAAAAAAAGATGTAGGTGTATTTTGCTGCCCTCTAGTGGTCATACCGAAGAATGACGAAGAATGAAGAATTTCTTCTTCTTTTGCAGTCAAGCGATGATTTCTATGAAAAGTATTTTTCATGTTTGAGGACACAACAGTCAAATAGTGATATATGTAATTTATAAATAATAATTTTATGTAACACTTCTTGATGTTAATTACCGAAAGTTTTTGCTCTCATTCCAGCGTTCATTCAATTATATAAACAGATATAAACAAAATAGTGTGTTTTCTGGAAGTTTTTCCAGACGTTTATTGTAATTCTACCAAAAACCGGATGAATGGAGAAAAGAAAAAAAAAAAGCAAGAATACATGTGCTGAAATGCCAAAATAATCCACAATACCCAGACCACCAGTTTAATTCTTTAATTTCTTTTTCTTTTGAATGTGTACTTACAAAATATAGCACACTAAATAAAGCAAATAAGAGCATTTTTCCAACTGTACATTCTTTTGGTAAAAGATTCTGTTCTCAACAACAAAAATACGGATCTCACAGTTACAAAACCTGACATGACGGGTGCAATATTTCTCAGGCAGTAAAAACTGTAGAAACAACCGGTGTGCTCTTTTTCGCAAGCAACATTTTAAAGGATGCTCTTCCTAACAAACAGGCATGCGGATCTGATTGAAATGGCAGAAATACGTTTGTAACAGAAATGAACGTCTTGTCTACGATTTTCCCCCAGACATTCATTTTTATCATCAACACTTCCTGCTCCGTTGGACTGTCGTCTAGTTTCCACTTCCTCTTGGTTTCCTGCCACAGGATTTCAGAGCTACAAGCTCTAAAAATTAGCGGTGCATTTGGCAACATTTCACCCTAAAAGTGCATTTTACAAGCCGCTAATTGACTCTGACCCCATGTTTACAAGTAACATCCAGACAAGGGCCACATTGACATACTTGTTACGAGACTAATATTAAATAATACTGATGATTTTTCAACACTTCTCAAGGAATATTTAGCTCTGTAAAGCTGTAAAAATAGAAATAAAGTATGACGGATATTAAGAAAAGAGATTTGAAAATCCTACTAACACAGAGTTAAGGAGAAGCACTCATGTCAATTCAATGTGAGGTTTAAAAGAAAAACTTTCCTTCATTTCCTGAAGTGCAGCCTATATTTAAAGAGTGGAACTGTTCCATTGACCCTGATGTGGTTTGAAGAAGACCCAAAAACAGGATCAATAAACGAGAAAGTTGAACGCAGAGTGAACCTTTCATTAGTCTGTGGGGAAAACTGAGGGAAGAACTGGTTTGAGTGAAGACAGAAAGCATCAGAGGCACTTGAAGGCGGACATTAACATCTACGTCATGGGATCATTGCTTCAGAAGTGGCATTTTTAGAGCTGAAAAGCACCAGGAACCTCTGTGCAGGAAAAAGGCAAACATGACAGTTGTGTTCTTGTCGGAGCCGAACTGAACTAGACTCAGCCAAGCAAAGGCTTTGGCTGTTTTGGAGCTTTCAGAGAGTCTTCCTACAAAAACAAATGGTTGGAAATATCAACACTGAATAGAGAAAACCTCTAAGGAACCAAACTGTAATCAGTCGGCCACATACATGAATTTGACCAGGTATGTATGGTGATGAGTTCGTGACCTGTTGGGATCATCCGTCCTCTTCAATGAAAACACATCTCTGGTTTCCTGAAGTTTTAGTTCCCTAAGGGAATCCGATGAAGATATCACTGTGTGGAACACCAACGTCTGTCTGCCGTCAGGATTGACTTCATTGTTATTCCAATGAAAGTTGTTCAGAAAAGCTACAAAAGCTACAGTGCAAAGAAGAAAACGACAAGTCTTTTTTTTTTCTTTTAAACCAAAAATGTGTAGAAAACCTCCAACAGCAGTGTGACCTTCCTGCAACACCCACAAAATGCAGTGTGTACCCAACAATTTACACACCACTACATCTCTGTAAATACCTGTGTGTGTCTCTCTCTCTCACACACACACACGCACGCACGCACGCACGCACGGCCAGACACACGCATACACCCATGTACCCACACACGCACGCACACTCACGGCCACACGTACACACACACGCACGGCCAGACACACACGCGCATCCACACACACACACACACACACACACACAGATACGAACCTGATTTTGACATACAATACAATACAAATATAAAAGAATTGGAGTGAAGTGATGAAGAAGCTGGTTTTTTGACGTTGGCACTCCTCGATGACAAAGCAAAGCCGAAAGGATCTGAAGTGTGTCGCTGGACTGTAAAGAACGGAATCAGAACTCCCTGCTGGAACCTTCTAAATTCCATTTTGGGCTGAAACTTTTGTTTTTTCCAGATAACATCTGGAGCCACCACAACTGGAAACTTCTGCCTGGGATGCTTTATTGTCCCTCCTCTGAACGTCCTTATGAGCTTGCATGAGCTGAAAGGTGGGACCACTAAAGTCCAGAGGTTTTTTAGAAGCAAAGGAGGCCAAAGGGGAATGGCTCACAGTGAGTCGTTGACACGGAGACCCTAGAACACAGTGTTAGCAGGACAGTTTATTAACATGGTGCAATGCATCACAGTGCTCCGTCCACTCCAACCATCACGGTTTTCCAACGTCTAGCGTAAACTGTCGGAGGACCCTGACAGGATGTGGACGTTCCGTCCTCCCAGACAGCACAACTGTCCGTCCAGCTGCTTGCATACATTCTCTTCAGCTTCAGTCAGGACTGATCCAGGAATAGAAACTGGGCTGAAGACGCTTCTTCCGACTCCTTTTCCCTTCCTAGCAGTCCATCCTGGTGACCGCTCGCTCACGGCCATCACTGTCCACCAGCTGGTTAACAGAGCGCTTGCGGTTACGTTTGAATTTGTTTAGGTCTTTATCGAACACCTCGCCTGATCGCAACGCACAGACTAGGTCATCGAATTCCCCGACAACCTCGTCTGAGGCGTCCCCTTTCTTGGCCCGGCGCTCCCTCTCCCTCTGCACCTTCAGCTGGAGGAGGAACAAAAAGCAAAACTGTTTTTTTTTTAGCAAAAAGAACAAGTGTCAGGTGTTTGAGTGAGATGTTCTCAGATTTGAACCTCTGACCATTGTCTCCATTTGCGCTCTCTTTTTTTCCTCTTCTTTGCGACGCTGCATGTTCTCCAGGTCCTGCTGAGCTTCACTGAACGACTGCAGGAAGGCGTCAAAGATCCCAAAGAAGTCATCAGGCTGAATCCGGCCCTCTTCCTCCCCAAAGTGCTTCAGGGCTTTAGCAAACTGCAAGGAGGAAATACAAGTTTAGTTTTGGACAAAGCTGCATTCTACCGCTTCATCTCATGTTCTCAAGGACTGGAGACGAACTAGAAGACATCCAAAAAGACTCGACGATACAGCAAGTCTTATGCAGGTAATGATACAATATATACATGATATCAAATATGATTATTAGTCAAACACATTCAATATTTATCATAATAATAAAAATAATTTCTACATTCTAAAGTTACAATTTTTCAGCCAATCGGTCAACGTAGTAGTAAGGAATTGTTTTTAAAATTGAAGTAATCTACAGATTTGGGAATCTTCCAAACTCACGAACCCAATCTGAAAACAGAGACCAAGCACAGAAAACCCTCAACGTCCCACTGACAGCTTTAGCACCACTGACAGGAAGAGCCCACTGGCTCCCCCATAGAGAGCTGGACCCTGGCAAAAGTACAAGACCAAAGCGTAACGTAACATAAATTAAAGTATAATTACAGTACCCACAAAAGTTACTGTGATAAAGGAAGTGGATGTTGTATCCAAAGGGTTTGTTTCAGTCCACAGAATATGGTTTTTTTTTGAGACAACGGTATTGTGGCGACAGAAACGACTCTTTCTGTTTCCCACATCACTGTGTCAGTTTGTCTGACCCTTTGGGCCAAACCAAAACTTCTACAAGAAAATCCTTTTCAACGTGGCAGTCCCGTGTTGTAGATGGCGAGTCTCAAAGCATCAGCAGCAGACTTCATCATTCAAATAGACATAAACACGACGTCCGTCGCTTAACCCTTGTGCTATCCTAGGCAATTTAACATTGGGAGTTGGGTCATCTAGACCCACTAGACCAGGGGTGTCCAAATCCAGGCTTCAAGGGCCAGCAACCTGCTGGTTTTCCAGAAATCCTGCCTCATCTGCTGCTGATCACCTGCATCAGGTGTTTTTAGCCAATAAGGAGCTTCAACGGCAGGTTGATTGGAAAACATGTAGGACACCGGCCCTTGAGGCCTGGAATTGGACACCCCTGCACTAGACAGTGCACTGAACCGTTTTTCTTCAATGATTTGTGATCTTCACTGGTGTCGTTGGATTACATGAAATCTTTCCACCTTTGTCGTGGTAGGGAGAACACGTCAATGTAAGGGTGGGGTCATCTAAGATAGCACAAGGGTTAACAGACGAGCACACAGCGCCTGCAGGTTGGTAGTAGACAGTCAGGTGTTCAGGTGAACCCAGTGAGTCTCAATGTCATCAGTAGACTTTCATCAAGACTGTGAAATGCTGTCAGAGTTTGTGACAGACCCAGGAGTGACCAGAACCTAAGTACCTCTGACCTCTGACACGGTTTAGCAAACGATAAAACCATAGAAACATTTGTAGGAAATGAAAATAATCCTAAAAACCATCTTGAATCCCACAGAGAGCCTGTACAGGGAGTTTAACGTGTTCCCATCCTCTGGTCCTCATCAGCACACGTGCAGCTGAGTTCCCAAGCAGGTATTGGTTTGATTTGCTCAGAGGGAATAGCATTAATATTCTACTGCCTAAAAATCATTGCATCTGGAACGCCATGAGGGAAAAAGAGCAGCCATGTTTGAGATGATAAAATCCTGTTCTAGACACAATTTTAATATAAAAAACAACATTTAGCTCCGAGTCAAAGGAACTGCCAGGTTTCTGACCCTCTGAGAATTTTAGGAATTATTTAGTTTGATAAAATGATGAGAAAAAAACGAGCACATAACGGTATCACACTGGAAACCCATCACACAGTCATAGTGTCTCAACGTCCTTCCTGTCACTTTGTCAGACTCAACCACACAGGTACTGAGTGCAGCCTGGGCACATGACCAGTTTCTTTTGTTTCGCTAGTGTTTACCGTCTCCAATAATTATTGCAATTATGTCCAAACTCCTGTTTCACAGAGGAAAATCTAAATAAAGGCCTTCCCTTCATTTGGGACAGATCGTCACACCTCTATATTTGACAAACACAAACCGTGTCTGAGAAAAAAATGACTTTAAGAAAGCCCTCTGTTCTTTCTCATGATTTTATCTAATGTACTGGCTTGGCATAAGGTTTAAGGAATTAAACTCCCCCATGGCTACATCAATGTAGAATGTTAAGTTTCCTTCCAGTCGCACATGATCCTAAAGGTAGAAGGATTATTTAAACTGTTACCTTGTCTTTGGCTTCAGCCAGCTGATCCTCTAGCTCAGAGAAGCTGAAGCCAGCTACGGTGATGAAGTCACCAATGACCGCCAGAAACTTATCCCCACGTTCTTTTGGCCTGCTCTGCTGGTACTGCAACTCCTGAGGGGAAAACAGACCTGAGCTGTGAACCCTTTACTCTAACCGGGTCCCACCACACCAAAACATTACCAGCATTAGTCCAACCAGGAGCCTAGTAAACGGCAGAAAAACCAGGGGGACGGAGCGAACTCACCACTTCCAGAGCTTTCAGTCCTCTTTTGATACTGTGCACTTCTTTTTCCAGCTCTGTCAAACTGAACAAGCAGAACAAAGAAGCAGCATTAGCTGGCTCTCCCTGTTAGATCGGAAATGTTTGCTTTCTCCTGCACCCTAGAGTCTTCCAGACGGCCTACCATTAAACGTGTTGTCATTTGTGACCACAAATCTGTGCTGTTGCTAATCCTGAACAGTAGTCTTTGGTCTCCCTAAACTACATGCCCTGACCCTCTAAAGCTTTTCCAGCAATTCATAGCTCAGATGGAAAAGTTACTTACTTGACTTTGGCTGCTGCGGGCACATTGCTCAGGTCCTGTTGGACATGCAGGATGTCTGGGTAGTTTTTTTCAAAGATCATAATCAAGTAATGCAGCATGGTGATGTTCCTGTGGAGGTTACAAGTTCAGATGTAATCACACGCATTTGAATAAGACATTCTGCCGGTTTGGCTTCAGTCAGACTAGACTGAACAACATCCTTTCTTTTAATGATTTATATGAACGTTCATCTACAAACGCATATGCTGCTGGACATTAGAGGACAGCACCATTTTATGTGAAACGCTTGACTACTGACTCATCCAACCCACCTGTCTATGCTGGACTTGGTGTCTGCTATCTTGTTCAGGCTGGACACCCGAAATCCGTACGCATTACCACGCTGCCCCTTGTTCATGAAGTTGCCGAATGCCAGCACGACCTCAAGGATCTGAGTGAGCCGTTTGCTTCGGACGACTTCCATGGACGCGGTCAGAATAGCTGGAAGACATCAAAGAAGAAGTTATTTATGCCAGTTCAGACTTTTACATCAAACCCAAACTGGCCTCTTGTTACTCTGTTCCACTCTCCTACCATCCATCAGAAGGAGTTCATGTTCTAAAGTAGGCCCAGCAGAGGTGTAGTTGTCTTTTTTCTGATTTTATTTGGGCTAATGGTCCAAGAAGGAGTCATGCCCCAAACTCAGGCCTGCACCAGACCAAAGGCTGGCCACTCCCATGAAGTTCTACAGGATGCCGAGGATCGCATTGAATAACAGGTTGAGACCACTACAAGCAGACCAACACTGCACACTAAGTAGCCAGTCTGATAGTCCTGCGCTGTGGCTGGCAGCGCTGAGGGGAAGGCTCCCCCGGCTTCATGTAGGAGGTGTGAAAAAAGATTCTGAGCCATAAACCAAGGCAGAGGGCCCCAGCCCAGAGCAGCCTGACTCCTCCACACAAGGCTAGAGTGACAAGAGCTTAGTAGCTAAGTAAGTCCATGCCTGCCAACTCGGGTACCAAAAACTAACAGATCTGCCTTGGGTGTGTGCCCAAGGGCCAAAGGTACCAATGCCCTGAGACTCTCACTTCCATCTTTTTCCTCTTGACTACTAGTCTGCCATCCTAGATGGGGAAAATATGTGCATGTGTGAGTTTGTAAGAACAGAGTCACAAAGATCAAATTATAATACAGGGAAACTTTGGACGGAGGGGGCTTTGGTACATCTTTTGCAACAATGATACCCCAACCCAAGCCTACCCTAAAAACCCAAAGATGTCTAAAACAAATGGCCTACAGAGATAGGAAGGATTGACTGAAAGGTGCCTCCAGAGCCCAGGGTTCCCAGCAGTTCTCCAGAGTGCTGGAATTGGAAGCTGTGCTGTTTGAGAGGACTTTTGAAAATAGTAGACACCTTTTTTCATTCCTAGCACCAAAGAAAGAAAATGAAGATTAAAAGATATTTATTGACTAGAGCGAAGAAACAATCTGAACAAAGATTTGGAGGAAAGAACACAAAGACTGTCAGCCAACCGTCAGTACAAATGAAGTCCTCCATGTACTCAATGCGCTCATCAAAACCTAGGAGACTTTTCAAATCAAGCAAGGAAGTCCTCCATCCTCTCTGCATCTATGACTGACGAGACAGTTCAGTGGCCTTTTCCACTCAATCCTACTGGTGTGAGCTGCGTGGTTTATTTTTTCAGTGGCTTCATTCTTTGTCCCATTTTATGAATGCACATTACATTAATGACTAATTTTATCTAGAAACTGAACCAATAAATGCACTTTTCTTTATAGGTTAAGCGCAGAAGAAAAGACACCAATGCCCCCCCCCCCCACCCCACTGTTATTGTTGAAACTGGAGGCTTTTACCCGTATTTCTCATTGCTTCACTCTCTCATTTTAATAAGAAGCTAAAAACTCCCCCTTTCCAACATCACTCGAATGCTCTGGCCTACTTTGCAACTGCTGCTCTGTTTTGAACTGTGGCTCTACTTTTTTTTTTGGCAGCAGGGTGATGTTTGTCACGCTGCCTCAGCAGGGTGACTAACATCACCACTGACTCCACCCATCCTGCTTTCCCCCTATTCGACCTGCTGCCCTCTGGAAGGAGGTACCGGTCCATCAGAACCAGGACGAACAGACTAAGGAACACACACATTACCACCAACTACACCCAACTTTGACTTTTTACAAATGCTAAATTACTGACTACTAAACATGTGTGCAATATCTTGTATTCTGTGTAATTCTCTGTGCAATAACACACAATATTTATATGCTGCGCTCATAGCAACTCAACTCATTCCATTCTACTTTTCCATACGTATATAATATTCAATTGTTTCTGTACATATTGTATATTTTGGTTTAGACATGTGAGTTACAGTATTCTCATATTTTATTTTATTCTATTTTATTTTCTTCACCACTACAAGGCTGCTGTAATTTCATTGTAGCACCATGTACGACGACAATAAAAGGATTCTGATTTGTGAGTCTATTATTTAAATGCTAAAAGGTGTATACTTATTTAGCGCTTTTCTACTTTCTTCAAGGTCCAAAGCGCTTTACAGTCACACACACATTCACACACTGGTGACTGATGGCGGCTCCGCTGCCGAACACTGGCGCCAACCTTCCACCAGAGGCAAGGTGGGGTTCAGTGTCTTGCCCAAGGACACTTCGACACATGGCGGGAATTGAGCCTGCAATCTTCCGATCAGAGGTCGGGCGCCCCACCACTGCACCACAGCTGCCCCACATTTACAGAATAAAATATTTTGGGATGGTGTACTCACCTTCAACTTTGGGCTTTGTTTCAGCAAGACGCTCAGCAAACTTTTTCTTAAAAAATAGAGCCTGTAGCCTCTGCTGGTAGTGGTCAATTCTGTGAAAGAAAGTGGGAGGAATGAGGACCAAAGACGCTAGTTAAGAAATAACTTCTAGTGAAAACCAATACATCTATCTGTTTTCTAAACCAGCTAAACCACCTGGGGTCAAGTGGTTGCTGGAGCCAAATCAGCACCCTGGACAGGCTGCCAGTCACTTTCATGTTTTTTTTTGTTTTTCACAAAGCAATTTCAGACCGGTTTCTAGAACATGAAAATGAGTTCTCTGGACTCAAACGGCCTCCACAGTCACCAGAACCCAATAGAGAACCTTTGGGATGTGGCAGAACAGGAGATCAGCATCATGGATGTTCAGCTGACAAATCTGCAGCAACTGTGTGATTATATCATGTCAACATGGACCAAAGAGATAACCTGTTGGTTGATAATAAACCTGACTATAATCTGGAGTCTGACGGGAAAACCAGCAAATTTTTTTTTTTTTTACTTTTTATTTTTCGTTTTGCACTTTTAAATTACAATCAAATCAAAATAGGAAAACATAATCAATTAAAGAAATAAAATAGAATAAAAAATTACAAAAACAAAGCAAACAAGCAAAGTTGAACAGGTGGGGTAAAACAAAAATTAGTTTTGAGTTTGTTGAATTGTGTTGTAAAAACCAGCAAATTTTAATTTTATTTAGATTTTTCTTTGCTGACTTTTCATTTTGTAGATCGATAATACAAAAACCATCAATGGTCACTTGATGCAAAACATGTCCTTAAAATGTTGCATTTCCTTCTACCTGCTCATTTCAAAGAGGAAGCGGTCAGCCCGGGCCATCCTCTCCAACTCATGCTTGTGCTCCTCCAACAGATCCATGTCACTCCTCTCAGGGACAAACTTTAGCAGCTGCAAAGTAGCAAACAACATTTTCTTTCAGCTCTTCATGGATCCAATCGTGCATCAATCATGGACTTCCACAGGTGGACAGAAGCGTACCTGCTCCAACATATCTTTAGACAACTCCTCTCTCTCATCCATCTCCAATATCGCCCTCTTGATTTCTTCATTTGTCATTTTCAACCTGAAAACCAACAGAACCAACACAAATCAATAGAATAAGAGGAAGGTGCTGAACTACTCAAAGCTTTGGAGTTGACCAGTAATACTTAAGCTTGGCTCGTTGCCTCTGAAATTGCCTGTTTTCCTGCATAATTGAGTCGCTTGGTGTTGTTTCAACATCGGAGGTTTGGGTTTTTGACTGCAACACTTCCATTATGACCTTTTCCGACCAAACATCAAATGGATGAACCTCAATCCTTGTGGTTATGCGTAACTGTGGTCGAAAGCTTCTGATTTCAAAGGGCAATAAGCTTTCTTTCATCTGCTGCACAACGTTTCAAAATCTTGCTATGACAAGAAACTGTCCTTCAAAACCTCACCTTGACAGCAGCTTGGCTAGCCCTAAGCTCGTTTAAATCCTCCTGTGCAGCTGTTTCTGTTTCAGTTCATGGCTGGCTTTCAACCTACGTTGGACGTTCTACCTGTTTGTTAAAAATGGTCGATCACACACCTGATTATAATCCTAAAAATCCCTGACTTTGTGCTATTGAAGCTGGTCAGAATTTGAGGTCAATTTTTCTTTGTTTGCTCACTTTTCATGTTGTAAATTGATCAATCAAAACCATCACTATGTTTCATAAAGCATTCTTTGTTTACATTTTTTTGCTCGTTAATAAACATGTTTCAAAGAATTTCACATAAACAAATATAGCTTTAAAATATTGAATCTTGTTTTTCTGATGTGAATCCCATTAAGGGGGTTTACTGACAATCATTCCAGGTGAGGCTGCCTCTGATTGGTGGTTTGGATGATTGGAAGTTGATCAAAACGCTGTTTTCTTTTTTCAACAGGTCCAGACTGAGTTTTAGTCCTAAAGGCTGTGAAGATGCTAATTCCTTACATCACGAGGGCTTACTTTGAAAGCAGGATGACACAATTTTGTGCACGTCTTCCATCGATGACGGACAGTTCTCTTATCTTCCGTGAATTGGTGTATATGTCATCCAAAGAGCCGGTGTCTTTCTGTATAGATAAGAAAATAAATCATTAAGTTTACAGCATATCAAATTTGACATGTAAACATTAGTTTGATAGGCTGCATTACAACAGAGGGGTTAGCACTTTGGCCTCACAGTGAGAAGGCCCTGGTTGACCTTTCTGTGTGGAGTTTGCATGTTCTCCCCAGGCATGCATGGGTTTTGTTTTGGGCCCGGCTGCCTCCCACAGACCAAAAAATGCTTTATAGTTTGATTGGTGTCTCTAAATTGTCCCTCAGTGTGCATGAGAGGGTGCGAGTGTGGTCCTTCAACAGACTGGCGATCTGTTCAGGGTGGACCCCGCCTTCCCCAACAGAACCTGGTCTGCTTCAACAGCTCTGTGCAAGCAGGTCACGAAGATGGAGGGATGGAGGGGGGGGGGGATGGATGGATGGATGGATGGGATGCCACACACAAAACAGGTCCAGTTTGTATTGCTGGACACACCTGCTGGGTGAATACTTAATTATGATTGGCTGTTGGTTGTGCATTAAAAAGTGATAATCCACAGTGATAATGCACGCCTAAAAAAGAAGTACCTGAAGTCGAGGTCGGTGCCGGCTCACGTAACAGACTGTCCGCTATTTGTGGAAAGAGCGATCCAAACCGAACAAATAACAAGAATAAAGTACTAAAAACAAATTGAACCGTTAAAGCTTCCACTTTGTGTGTTCATTTCTAATAATGCGTACTTCGTCGGCCATTACCCCTTACTTAATTCACACCCTGCAGTCAATCAAAATCGAGTGTCCACCCGGATTATGGTATACAAGTACTAAATGCAATCCCTAATTTAACAATCAATTGAGTAGTATTCTAATCGTTAATTCATCTATCTTCCAGACCTGCTCAGTCCCTTCTGGGGCCTCTGGTTATTTGGAGCCTATCCCAGCTAATGTTGGACAAGGGCGTAATTTGTGAACTGAAGTGTTCATAGCAGTTATTTTGGGTGTTTAGCTACAAATAAATCACATTAATGACAGACATTAATTTAAGCTTAGGGCACCTGTGGTGCAGAGGTTGCACAGTTGATGTCCTGTGGGAAGATTGAAGGTGACGTTGCCATCCTGCTGGAGTGTTTCAGTGTCCAGGACCCCTTATTGGTGGTCTAATTAATGCCTTGCTTGGCAGCAGAGCCCCTATTAGTATGTGAGTGTCTGTGTGCATGAGTGAATGGGATTGATCAAGGTAGAAAAGCTTCATGCTTGCATACACGATGGACCAAAGTATTACCCATACACTTGAATGACGAGGATAGAAAATGCTAGTAATTGTGCATGTTTGGGTTGCTGCTGCATAACAGGAGACAGAGGCAAAGAAATCATGAAGCTGATATTTTGAACCAACCTGTTTGAAGGACTGGTTCGTCAACAGGTCCTGGTCAGGCAGTTGAAGAGTCCAGAGACATCAAACACAGAGAATGTGAGCAAAGATTAGTACTTGAAGGAAGAACTCAAGCAACTGAAAGCCCTTGAAAAGGAAAACCCAGAAGGGATTGCATTAGAAAGATCCCTTAAGTTTGCTTATCAGGAGGTCATGAAGCACACATTAAAAGCTGAAACATAACTTGTTTCAGATATGATACTTTATAAAGTGAGTTGATATGGCTATATTATTTAGAGTCCCATTTGATGTGATTAGAAAAGCAGCTCTGCAAAAATAAAATCTGTCCGCAATTATTTGAAATGAGCCATTACTCTTTAATAAAAGCCTGTAAAGAAACCGTCAACGTTTTCCTGTCAAAGCACAGCTGTAAACGACTACAAGACTTACAACATCAGCAGCAGAGAAACTCCTGATGATCACCTGAACTGGTTGAAAAAGCAAATGCTCTGTAGGTGCAGGGAAAGTTTCAGATCTGCTTTTGCCTTTCAGGGACTTCTAGACATCCCACCCACTCCAAAGTGCACAAGGGTTCAAGTTCTGAATGAACAGTCACATTTGCCACATGGTACTCAAACATACAGTATGCCACCACGTTATTGCAGACCTGTTGTCTCTGATATGCCGAGAACATCTTCTCTATGTCCTTCAGGTCAAGAATCTCAAAAGCTTTTAGGTCGTCAATGTCATTCCAAATGGTACCATAAATCATATTCTGAAAGAAAGAGAAACACACACAAACCAATAATGACCAAAAATAGAACACTTTGTTTGCATATTGATGTTGATTCCTTTTTTCTAAAGAATTTCTGGTTAGGGTTAAACTTTGCAGATGTGACCTGATACAACGAATATTTTAGATATCAAGATGAAGAAAGCTTTTGTGTTAACTGCACAATCACAAAATTGATGCTATTTTAGCTAACCACCATTGCAAATGAATGAAGCAGATACAGTAGATTTTACAAAGGAGTTTGAACAATGTTCTCACCTCTCCAAGTTTGGTCCAGTTGAAGGATTTGAGCGGGTGAGAAGGCTGGGGGACGGACTTTGAGCGTGGTGTGTTACCAGACATAAACGGCAAAGGCATCAAAGGAGGTACGCTTCCAAAAACAGGAGGAGCCCCAGGCGGTGGAGGGGGTGCTCCAGGTGGAGGGGGGGGTGCTCCAGGTGGAGGGGGAGGTGGAGGAGCAGGGCAGCTGAATGGCAGAAGTGATGGCATGCCACCCATCATCTGTTGCTGAGGTGGAGCCATGGGGGCGCCAGGTGGGGGTGGAGGTGATGCAAATACATTTAGACTGTGCTGGAAGACAAAACATGAAAGTGATTTCCCTTAAAAACTTCGTACACCAGTACTTTGCTCTGTTAGTCTTGCCTAATATTTGCAGAGATGATTGGCGGCTGAAACTCCAGATGCCGGAATTAGATTTGACTAGTCACTAAAATATATTTTATTTAAAAACCTCTCTCAGAAAAGGATATGGAATCTGCCTGCTTCATTTTTATGGGAACCAAGCAAAGTGGGGGGAGGGGGTGGCGCATAAGGCAGGCTTGATTTTATGGATTACCATGAATCTGTTTTGGTTTTGAAAAGAGTAAGAATAGAGTAGAATAGAGTAAGAGTAAGATGTTTTATAGCTGCCCACTGGAATGTCTTCTGTTAACCCACCTCCACCTGCTCTCACTACACATCACAGTGTCATCTGCAAACATCATGCTCCACAGATCATCTGTCAGTCAGTCCATCACCACAGCAAACAAGGAGCTCAAAGCTGATCCTTGGTGCAGCCCAGGCTCCGCCTTAAACACTTCTGTCACACCTACAGCACACCTCACCTCTGTCTTACGGTTCTCAAAAATGTCTTCCTTCACCCCATACTTCCTCAAACAAACCACAGCTCCTCTCTCTGTATCCTGTGCAAGACTTTCTCTAGATCTACAACAACACAATGAAGCTCCTTCTGACCTTCTTCAGCAGCATTCTTAAAGAAATCTAGATTGCATGTGTGTGACTCATCAGCTTTATTTCTCTGTACTTTCCAGAACTCTGCACGTCTTCTTAAAAACACCCATCAGAAGAGTTTTCCTCATGCTTTCCTTTTAGTCTCCAAGACAATTGTTAAACAGGTCAGTCAGAAACTGGAAAGTACTTTTGTATTTGAATAACAGAGATACTGCAAGCAAATTATACTTTGATAGGGAGACTCATGTTTATCACATAAACTTAGCTTTGCAATGTATTTCTTTTAAATGTGGACTCCAGTTTCTGAAGTGCACAGAACCTCGAGTCCACATTTATTTCCTTTTTCCTGACAGTCGGCACAGCAACGTTGCATCTCAGTTTTTACACAAGCAGAAGTAGACATGCATCTCACCACTCATCGCCACGGCAACAGCCTTTTTTTTTTTTAGAGCATTGTCCATGTCCCTCTGATCCATCAGGTCGCTGAATTAGAATCCTTTGCTGTGAAGTTCAGTAGAACTTTCCTTTGCCTACAGCATTTGGACTACAGCTTTGCACAGTGTACGCGGTGCATCTGCACAGCCTCACTCGTTCTTTTGAGCTCGCTTTCAACTGAAATTCAGGTTTTGTCATGGTACCAGTAGCATCTTGGCTCAGAGTACCAATCCCAAGTTAAAACTAAGGCTGAATCCAAATCCCTCCCATACCCCTCTGGCTCCTCCCTATAGCCTCGATTGTAGCGGTTTTTGAAGCTGTAGTGGTGTCCGAAAGAGTCTTTTCTTAAGGATGAGCCGTAGCAACTTAGTGCAGGGTATCCCTCCGCTGGGAGGAAGAACGGCGCAGAGCTTGTAACACGGAGGAGAACGCATTTCTTCACGAAGGTGTGCTCTGAAGACCAGACGTTTACATTTAAATGTCAATAATGACTTTTTATTTTAGCGTGTCACACTAACACGTGTGATATCTTTGTCTGCTTTATGCTCTCTCATTACTAATAACTTATATTTTCTGTTCTATAGCAGATGTTAAGGATGGATTTTCTGTTTTCATCGTCGCTGGCTGCATCTTTGCCTGTCTGGTGACTTTCTGCTCATCTGCTTTCTGGTCTCTCTCGCTGCTGCAGTGAGAAACTTTTTTCTGTTGTCCTGTAACAGATGCTTCCTCCTATCGTACTGCTGTAGTTAGTAACCTTCATGCTCTTCTTAAAACAGATCATTTCATGCTTTGAGTTTTTTGTCTGTCCTGTCCTCTCAGACCCTTACCAGTCCTAGCAGATGCTTAACCATACTGTCTCCAAACAAGACAGCTAGACAAATTAGCTGTTATTGCTAGAAGTGACCTCCTGAATCTTATGTTTAAAGTAGTTTTCCTCTCAACTGTAGACTCTTGCTTGGCACACCGCAGACATTGCACCCCAAATCCTTTAATGCAACGTGTTGGTCGCCCGCACAACCTGTTTTTGTACGCTGAAGACTGTCTTGTTTGTATGATTTGAGCCGAATGGAATTACTAATCACTGCTGTTTGTAGTCTTCTGTGAGGAACTTTAAGACACTGTTTGTGAACTGGTGCTTTAAAACATATTAAATTGAATAATTCAGTACAAAAAGGTTTCAGGACTTACTGCTGTGTCATTGACACGAGATGACAGGTCCAGAACTTGCTCCCTGGCAGAGCGCAGCTCTATGCCTTCACGTTGCAACTTGTCCTTCATCTTATTCAAAGTCTTCATCATCTCCTCCTTTTCTTGAGTCTTAGTATGACACTCTCGCTCTTTCCTGTCCAATTTAGCTTGTAACTCTGCATGTTCTGAAAGGAAACAGATAATGAACAACAATGTGAGTGACAGTTGCAGTGCTTCTGATGCTCCTCAGTTTTTGTTATATATAATATTTACATTTTGGTAAGCTAACATTTCTTATTTATAGATATGGGCTACCTTAGAACTAAAGGAGGGTTCATTTATTTTATTGACAATTCTAGAAAAAAAACATAACAAAATGCATTGAAACAAGTGAGACTGAAGGCTTAGTGGCATAAAAACCCATCGGTGCTTCCCTTCTCTTGTTCATGGCAGCAGAGGTGGATGGATAACATACCGCTCTATCAATCACATGCATTCTTCTCAGATGCTCACTCAAATCCAAGACTGTCTGAGACTGGAGCCATACTCAAATGTGTACAAACAAAAATTGTTTAGATGACATTGGGGCACCGCCATGTCAGATCAACACCTGTATCAGCGTGTTGTTGGTCAATCTTGTTGAAATGTCTTTTCATAAATAGATGCAGTGCTGACTTTCTGTGTGTTTTCTGTGTGTGGCCTTTTTTTATTGCCCAGGATTTGGGCTTGCAAGGGAGCACCTGACAGTCAGGGCTCCTCCCACAGACCCCGATCGGGTCCAGCCCGAAAAGAGGACGTGGGATCACTCTCCTGTGGCCTACCACTTGCAGAAGAGTGCCATGTGGTTTGGGTCGCAGTTGAAGGCCCAAAAATCAGTCATGGAACTTGGCTTTAGGGACATGGAACATCCTCTTTGGGGGGGAAGAAGTCTGAGCTTGTGCTAGAGGTTGAGCACAACAGAGTAGATATAGTGAGCTCTCCACACACAGCCTGGGTTCTGAAACTCAGTCCCTCTGGCGGGGTTAGACTCTCTACTATTCCTGAGTCGAGAGGCAGCAGGCTGGTGAAGGCTTACTCATTAGCCTCCAGCTCAGCCACCAAGTTTTGGAGATCCCCCCGGTAGACAAGAGGATCGTGTATCTCCACCTGTGGTTTGGGCTTACGGGTCAAACAGCAGTTTGGAGTACTCGGCCTTCTTGGTGTCTCTTGGGGAAGGACTGGAAAGTGCCCCCACGGGGGACTCCAAAGTACTCCTGGGGGATTTCAATGCCCACATGGACAACAACCATTGCACCTGGAGGGGCATTATTAGTAGAAATGTCCTCCCTGATCTTAACCCAAGCGGTTTTTTGTCGTTGGACTTCTGTGCTCGTCATAGTTTGTCGATAATGAACACCATGACCATGTTTTCTACCTCCATTGTCTTTGTTGCTGTTTGGATCTGTGGTTGCAAGGTCTCTGGTGCCTGTCATTGTAGCAACACCTACACCAGGAAGTAAGGGATGTCGTCAAGCTGAAGAAGGCATCCACCAAGCCTGGCTGGCTTGTGTAAATCCAGAGGCAGCTGACAGGTACCAAGAAGTCTAAGGAACCTGTAGCTGTTGCAGAGGAAAAAAACTCCTGGGAGTAGTTCGGTAAAGCCATGGAGAAGGACAATCGGTTGGTTTCAAAGAGGTTCTGGGAAACCATACGGCACCTCAAGAGAGGGAAGACATTTTCTGCAGGCACCGTTTTCACTGCAGGTTGGAAGTTGTTGACTTCGACAGGGGACATTATCAGACAGGATCTCCTTAGTCCTGCTGACACGCCTCCTCTTGAGGTAGCAGAGGCGGAAGACTTTGGGGTGGGGCTGTCCATCACCCAAGCTGTAGTCATCGAGGTCATTGAAAAGCTCCTCGTTGGGCAGGCTCCGGGAGTGGATGAAGTCTGCCCTGAGTACCTTAAGTTTATGGATGCTGTGGGAGTGTCTTGGCTGACATGTCCATGACACGCAGCATTGCGTGGCAGTCGGGAAATGTACCACTGCACTGGCAGACAGGGGTGATGGTTTCCCTTTTCAAGAACGGGGATCAGAGGGTGTGTTCCAACTACCAGGGAATCACACTCCTCTGCCTCCCTTGGAAATTCTATGCCAGGGTACTGGAGAGGAGAGTCTGTCCAGTAGTGGAACCTCAGATCCAGAAACAACTGTGCAGTTCCATCCTGGTCGGGGACCAGCTCTACACCCTCTTTAGGGAGCAGGAGGGTTTGTGGGGATTCCCTCATCTAGATAATTTAATCCAAGCATGTCAAAAGCATGTGGGCCAAATGTGGCCCTCATGCTCTTTGCAGATGATGTTGTCCTGTTAGCTTAATCAAGCCAGGACCTACGGTGTGCATTGGGGCGGTTTGTGGCTGGGATGAGAGTCAGCACTGCTAAGGCCATGGTTCCCAGCTAGTTTGTCCTCTCCGGGTAGGTGGAGTGCTCCTGCCCCAGATGGAGGAGTTTAAGTACAGTACAGACCAAAAGATTGGACACACCTTCCCATTCATTTGAATGAGAAGGTGTGTCCAAACTTTTGGTCTGTATTGTATCTTAGGGTCTTGTTCACAAGTGAGGGAAGATTGGAGCATAAGATCGACAGGCGGATTGGAGCGGCGTCCGTAGTTATGCGGTTGCTGTACCAGTCGGTTGTGATGAAGAGAGAACTGAGCCAGAAAGCAAAGCTCTCAATTTACCAGTCAATCTTTGTTCCACAACTCACCTATTGAGTGTTGACTAATGAGCTCTGGGTCATGATCAAAATAGGGAGATCCTGATTACAAGCAGCCATAATGAAATTCCTTCGTAGGCTGGGTTAGAAATAGGGTGAGAAGCTCGGTCACCTAGAGAGCTTTGGGTGACCCCTCTTAAAGTGGAGAAGAGTCAGTGAGGAGATTACATCTCTAAACTGGTCTGGAAACGCCTCGGGGTCCCCCAGAGGAGTTAGGGGAAGTGGTTGGGGAGAGGGGTGCCTGAGAATCATTGATTAGGCTGCTGCCCCACGACCCACTTCCAGATGAGCAGAAAAAAAAGATAAAATCCATACCTTTCCTGAACTTCTCTGCCTGCTCTCGCCACAGTTTAACCTCGTTTTCATTGACCAACCTGCCAAGCAGAAAGACTAAATTAATCACAGGAACAGTAATGGCTTCACAAAATGTGTTTACACACAGGAGTTTACTGCTGTTAAACAGTAAAGCCGGGGTTTAGATGAAATAAAAACTCAGGAACAGACCGAGAATGATCAGACACTAATCCTAATCACTAATTGGTGACAGAAACTCATATTTATTCCCAACGTTGCCCCAAACAGAGACACTTAGTTCTTCATTGATTCTAAAATTAAAATTCATAAGAACAACTCAAGAAAGACTTGAGTTACTATCCCTTGGACTTGGTTTATCTTGAGGTTAAACTGGTGTGAAGAAAAAAAGTATCGTGTACAAATGGATTAACAGTCTAATTCAACTTAAATGTAATATAATAATGAGAAATACAGCCATGGTCCGATATAATGTACGTATGTGGCATTTTTAGGTCATAACAGAAAAGTGAAAGATTGTGTACCACTCAGAGCCATGGCTAGAAAGAACAGATACATAATATTACTGTATTTTCACGACTATAGGGTGCACTGGGTCATAGGGCGCAGTTTCAGTGATGGGTGATATCTCTGTATGTAGCAAGCACTAAAGGCGCACCGGATTTAGGGCGTGGGCACGTTAACATATACCGGTAAAACATAAATGCTAGTGTGTGTCTGAAAAAGGCAGCAGGAGCAAAACTGAGTTGGTTATGATTTATTTTTTTAGTCATCAATCAGCATCCAAAAATCCATCAAAGTCCACATCTTCTGTATGAAATGAGCAGCTGGGCTAAATTTCTATCAAACACGCCAGGTTCCCTTTTGTCATTGTCAGAGTTTGCAGCTCCTCATTAATGACGCCGGCTTTTGCGAAAGCTCGGAGAACAGTGCAAGCAGACACGTTTGCCCAAGCTTCTACAATCCATTCACAAAGTGTGGTAACTCGCCCGGCGCTGCCTCCTAGTCTTAGTGTGTTCGCCATCCGTCATCCATTGCTCCCATGCCATTCGCAACATTACTTTGAATGCCCTGTTCACGCCAATGTCCAGCGGCTGGAGTTATTTCGTCAAGCCTCCCGGAGTGACAGAAAGCTCCGAGTTCATTTGCTTCACTTGTTTTTTCACAGCGTCTGTGAGTCACAGATTAACAGAGATGGTGACGCGTGGAAAAAACCATCTGGTCTCTTTACACAAACCTCACTCAGCCACACTTCTTTTCTCCGTTCTCATGCCGTCTTCTTCTACATCCTCTGCTGAAGTCCCACAACAACACATTAGCCGCACAGCCTCAAACGGCGCCCCCAACATTTTGGAGAAAACTTAAGACTTTTAAGTGCGCCTTATGGTCATGAAAATACGGTAATTGTCTTTAATTACTTAAGTAATCTATGAGGCAATTATCAATCAGTCCTGAAAAGCACCCCATCTCCTAAACACATCCAGACTTAATTATAAAAAAAAAAATTTTATACACATAGAATCATTGGAAAGAGCTCAAACTGTCTCTTCTTTATTTTATTATCAAATAAATACATGCACATCATCGGGGAAGGTAAATGTGTGAATCTGTTAGGGTTATAGTTTCCTGACTCGTGTTTATTAGACAAGAGAAGGGAAAAAAGACGTGGGGCAGAGCTACTTAAGGTCTAAGGCTTGGAGCAGTAAGCTAGTGGATAGTCATAAAACCATCAAGGTTCTCTATTATTGTTACTCAGTAAAAAATACATGTCCCAAAGTTTTAACTCTGAGAAGTATGACCTCATCTTAGCCAGGATGAATGAACAAGTAGGTTTACATAGAACCATCTCTTTTGGGATGAGTCCTTTGGAATCAGGTGAAAACGCTGTCAAAACAAGTAAACCTAGTTGTAGTTTTGACCATGAACTGTTCCACACACCAAATGCTACTGAAGTCTGCACCTACCATTTAGACAGCTTACAAGAAAACTATGGAGTCACTGCTTCTGTGTGGATCAGTGAAGCAACAGTTCAAACGGAAGACCACAGTTTGAGGTTAATACCGACTCAAGACAGTAGACTGGTGAATTGACTCCTACTACAGATGGATGCAGCCGCTTCTTTTCCATGGAGTTGACCTAGTTTTTATTACATCACTCTTTAGACAGATAAATCCATTAATTGCGTAAATAGGTGAGGGCTGCATGTATCTGAATGGGTACTAAGCTAATTTTGTAGATACAGTCAGGACTGAATTATCATAGCGCCCCAGTGTATGAATGCGTGTGTGAATGTGTGTGTGACTGTAAAGCGCTTTGTCCTTGTAGGAAGAAAGGCGCTATATAAGTATACGCCATTTACCATTTAATGCAGAGAATCGTAGAAATGAGGGCTTACATGCTCTGTGGCCACTGCTCTGTTTCATATAAATGCAACTCACATGCGAATGATGTTTTTGATATTGAAGTTGTCCAAAGGTGCAGCATCGGGGTCCTCTCCCATGTCGTCCTGCATGACTATTTGCTGGAGGATTCTGTCTAAAAGCTGCCAGTACTGCAGACTCCCGCGTCTATCTGAAAAGGCAGACCGAGGAAGGCTTAAAGCTACTTTCTACAACCTCACTTACTAATGTGACACACGTCAAAAAGGACACTTTACATTAACTTACATGGAATCTGAAGGCAGTGCTGGAGGAGGGAAAGGAGATGTGGGTAGGCTTCTGTGTGGCTCAGTTTCTTTTTGATCACTTCAAACATGGTACCTGCACTTTTTGTGTTAACGTGGGTCTATAAGCAAAGAACAAAGACGAGTTCTTAAAGAGGACTACAAACACCAAAAGTTTTTTTTATAATTTTACGGATTTGTTTTCCATCTAAGAGTAGATGTACCCACCATATCAAATCTCTTTGCCAGTTCTGAGTCATCTTCATTCCGTACCATCTCAAAGAAGTCCAAATGCCTTATCATGGAAAAAGAAACGGTTTTCTTTTAACAATACGGCACCATGACGTGACAATGAATGTAAGACAAAACAGGCCAAGCCAAGCCAAGCCAAGACAAGATAAGACAAGATAAGACAAGAAAAGCCTCTACTGTCACTGTCTGTATGTAGTTTTGTTTGTTTGTTTTTTGCTTTATTTTCTCATTTCAAAGAACTGTGATAGATATTTAGAAGTTATTTAAAGCTCCAACTGAGTGTCACCCTGAATAAATGGATCTTAAACTGCAATAGGATTTACTATTAATATTTGAAAACATATTGTTCTAATGTGTGTTTTATTAATTCACAAAATAATGCAAACAAAAAGAAAGATGTCATTGAAACATGAGTGAAATTGAAGATTAGAGTAACTGTAACTCAAGCATGCATAACAAACAAACAGCACACAGAAAAATCCCCATTTGAATTTAAACCACAGCCTTATCAATGTGACATCACAGTGACATCATAAAGAAATACCATAAAAAAGTTACTTTGTGTGATGTTGACAGTTTAAAACATTCCAGCCATGCGTAACTGTAACTGCATGCACGACCACTCACCTGTCCAGAGTAGCATTTTCATGCTCTCGAAGCTTATCGATCACTGGCTGAATGCCCAACATCAGGAACTCATACCTTAGGTGGAGTCGAAACTCCAGGCTGTCCTGTAAGATGAGGATAAAAAAGAAACACAACAGAAAGTAGTCACCAGCAAAACAAACAAAAACAAGACAGATTGCTTTTCCTGTAGAGCTGCATTTAATTGGATTATTGCAAGAAAATGTTGTTTAGCGGAAAAAAGTATCCAAAAGGTCATATGGACCTTTTTTTTTTTACTTGGCGTCTCAGAAAAAGGAGTTGGACTTGATGATGATGACGATTAAGTGACCAACACAAAGACACTAGCGGCTTTGGGTCACCTAGTCCTGAGAGTTATACAAGTTGTTTTGGGAGTCTTTTGTCCTGAACTGAGAGGGTGGGGGGCACTTTATCATCCACTGCCTGATGAGCCGCTCAAACACGAGACAAAATGCCTTCAACTGCAAAAGCTCGGTCTAGAGGACCTTCCCTAAGCTCTTTCTGCTACAGCACCTCCCTGAGTCTTTACAGCTAAGAGGCTGCTTTGTAATACAGTATAGTGCTACAGCTCTATAAACTGAGAAACCAGCAGAAAAGCAAAATAATCTGTCAATAAATGACTAACATGAAAAATGCTGAAATGAGCTTATTTAGTCAAATAAAATCAAGTGCTCACTGAGCTAACGTATTTTATGGAAAGCTACAATTAACTGGACGATCTAAAATAATACATTTAAGTAGGGGGGAAATAGATTTTTGCTTAAGGCAGCACCGCACAAAATTGTGATAACACACATCTTTTATCTGCAGTGGTAGCAGATAAATACATCTGAATAAATCTCGAAAATAAATGAAAAATAGAGAAAGTGCTTTGTGGAAAAAATATTTTAACTAATTATTGTGCTAAAGAACCCAACATACTTAAGATATAGTCAGACTGGAAAAGTCTGTTGGTTCGGATCGAGTCCTGAACCTTGTGCTTGGTCTTTATTCAGACTGACTTCTGATTACAACCAAAGCTTGTAAACCATGTGACTAAAAATCCCTTTAGTCATTGGCCAGGAAATACGAGGGCAGGGCAAAGCAACTAGAGAAAGAATAATGGAATGCCTGCACTTTGCAGTCATTGTCAGTATAGTTCACTGTTTCAAACTTTATTTTTATCAAACCAATTATGACAACATTTCAAGGAGTTGCTGGGTGTCATTGTTTCTTCATTTGTCTGTGGTTTATGGTTGCAACATTTCTACTCTGTTTTCATCACGTGACCACCGGCTATGGTGGCCATTTGGTTCAGTTGTTCCGCCCAGAGCATGGAGCGTTTTCAGACTGAAGAATCTCAGAGGGAACCGAAGCTTTGTCCAATTGGAAACCAACTAAACCACCTGAAAATTTGTTCTGGATTATTGGGGCAAACAAACTCTGGTTCACTTTAAGCGAACCAAATGTGTCCAGTCTGAATACAGCCTGAATTAAGATAAAGATCTGACTTCTTCCTCTCCACATTGAAGATTGTCGGGATCAAGGAGTGATCGATAAGGCCTCTCTGGCTTGGTTGCTCATGCTCTGCTAAATGTTGTTATGAACAACCTCTCCACCACTGCAGTTATAAACAGACTCCATGGTGGGAGACCTAATCTAAATCCCGTCATCTGCTCAGCCTGGTCTGCTTCCACAGAACGTTTTCCTGGGCAGGTTATTCAGGCTCTCACTGTGCTTCACATAGTTGGTCTTGATCTCATGGGCTTTTGGAGAAAAGTCTCTATTGAGACAGAGTACAACTTAGACAGCAGTTCACTGACATTTGCCCTCTTTTTTTTCCAACTTGTCCTGTCCAACAGCTAAGAAAACAGATGAGAGCAGAAAGCCTCTTGTGTTGGACATATTTTACTGTAACAACAGGGGTTATGAATCTTTTCACAGTAGGACTGTATTTGAATAAACCTCTTTTGTAGTTAAGGCTAAACTTTATTCATCTTACTTATATTTGTAACATTTAGTGTTGGACCGGACGAAAAAGAAAAGGAGGGAAGAAGAGAGATGGTTGTGGTGTGTTTGTGTGTGTGTGTGTGTGTGTGTGTGGGGGGGGGGCAG